>JAFBJY010000424.1:0-46929 GCA_016801885.1 Toxotes chatareus | reverse complement strand
ATTTGAAAATTCTGTTGCCAAGAAGATTTTTTTTTGCGAAGCCCACTGAGTAACAGGTGCGTTTAAACTTTGTTTTCAATTTTTCTTTCTTGCGCGCTGCAGCAGAGAATCTGGCATCCGATCATACTCGTTACCGTCACGTTTTTCCTCCAGATTGCGCGGTTAAATTTATGATATTTCGCTTATACACTTTAAAGTAAACCCCCCTTATTTTCACCAGAAAACACAAGTGGGCGTCAGTTGCGTTTTGTCTTAGCGTGTTTTGGGGATGTGACTTTTGAACCTCCTGGTATCCAGCGGCTCGTCGTTGGGTTTAGGTGGTGGTTTTTTTGTTCTTCTGCTTTTTTTTTTTTTTTTCAGCACCGGACAGCTCCTGGCACGCGACAAACTTCAGGCAGTGCCAGTCGCCTTCATTAATTCATCCAGCTGAGCGCAGTTCACATCCACACTGATTTTAGGCTTTAAAAAAAAGGCATCAACACTGCTGCAAGGATGCTGCTGCGCTGGGTTTACACTGTCCATTCATCGAGCGGCAGCGCTGGAAACTGAGGAACCCCGCAGGTAAGAGATGTTGTGGGTTTTATTTTTTTATTTTTTTTATCTCGACTGATTTGTGCCTGAAGGTCCATTTTTTGTGAACTTTACAGTACGCACTGGTTTGTTGAGAGGGTAAAGTAAGTCAGTTTATTCGGGTTTGAACATGTTAAAGAGTTGGCCTCACCTTAAGAAAATCTTTAGTAGATGAAGGAACCATTTATTGCGTAATTTCAATTTCCTGGCAACATCATTATTCCTTTTTTCCATATTGGAAATTGTTTGATGACCACGTTTGCCTCCTTTTTTTTGTTTACTAATCACATCTCTGGCTACAGCATGTTCTACTTGCTGCACAACCTTCCACATGTGCGAGGCGCTGAAAACTACTAAACAGGCGCTGCGGTGCAAACCAACCGCCATATCTCCAGTCTCACTCATTTGGGAAATCACTTTTTTGTAAGAAAGAAAAAAGTGGCGAAACGCAGCCGAGAAAGTCGATTAAAATTCTAAAACTTGAGAATTACTTGAGGACATGGTGCTGAGAAGAAGATATTCTACACATAACCACGGTTCATCTTTTCGACTGGTTTCTATTTTCGGGGTTCTATCCTCTACCTCAGAAAATGCATTGTTATCTATCATTACCGTCTTTCCTTCTCGTATTAAAATGAACATATTAATAATCCGAATTGTTAGATCACATTGTTGTAAATTAGCGTGAGAACAGTGAACACTGTGTGGGGGCTTCATAAAGTGACGACTCTGTGCTGTTCTTCGATTATCAGATCATCAGGAGTTTAAATACATTTTTAAACACATGAGAATATAAAAGAACACCCAAGGCGCAAATACTTAGATGCTGCGTCTCTTAATACTGACAAAGTCATTAAGGGAAGCAAATGTACTTGATGCTTCTCAGTCCCAGGGCATCTGTGCTGCATGTTCAGCAGATAAAACACAATGGAAGCCCCATAACAATAAATGTTTAACTGATCATTAGTATATCAGAGGTATGTTTCTGAATTTCTTATAACAGAATAAAGAGCTTTAGTAAATCGCCCTGCTCTTTTTAAGACTAAGAATCAGGATGTTGTGATGTGTGAGCCCAGCATTCACAGCTGAAGATGTTGATTACTGTAAATTATTCAGGTCATGGCGGACTGAAGAAGAGCATACCACAGCCATCATCTGAATCCAGAAACAGAGAAAAGTAGCAGGAGGAGGTGAGGCTGTCTGACCTGTGGTCCCTCCGCAGTTCAGTCCTGTAGGCAATATCCCTTACCTGATGCTTTTTACTTGATGGTTGCAGGGGACACACTTGTTAGTGTTGAGGACAAGGAACGCTTGTTAATTGCATTGAGTGGGACAACCAGAGCTGGGCAGCAAGATGTAATTGTTTTGGAACAATGCAAAATAACTTTATTTGCAAAGAAACCAAAAAGCAAAACCTCTTTTCAGGTATGCTCGCTTGAAACCCTGTTGAATGCTCCTACAAGCTTCTATTTAAATCACAAGAAGCTCTTTAACAATCCTTTAAAGGTGTCAGCTTTCTTTAGCTGCTACAGTGATCTACAAAGTGACTGACCATTAGTCCCAAGTAAATATTAGGGCCAATAAATGGCTGTGTAACAAATCATTACTTTGACAGAGCATGGCTAAACTTTGTGGTTGTGTTTGAGACATCTGCTTTGCTTCATCGTCACTCAGACCTCTGCTACACTGGGGTTACGCCATACCAGTTACAGAGATTAAATTCTGTATGATAGATCCCCAGTCCTATCAAAAAGGACAGACCACTTAATGGCTTAGTCTTCCTATGGTTATGTATGACTAACACATGCACACACACATGCACACACACACACACACACACACACACACACACACACACACACACACACACACACACACACACACACACACACACACACACACGCGTCCATTTAAAGTCTGGTCTATACTGAACATCTGATGCCTAAACTTTGTTAAAGGAAATATTTAATGCCCTCTGCACTATTCCATCTTATCCATTTGCACTAGTGTTAATAAGACACATTGTGGCTTTTAAGGTGAAGGCAAAGTGACAGGAAAGATTAAAAACATAAAAGTTTGAAAACAGTGTCCTGACACTAATTTCAGACAGAATGAATGGAATGATTCCAATGTTTATGTACAGTGGTACATTATGTAAAACTGAATTTCAGCACAAAACACATTGAATGAATCTGTAAAGTCAGCCTCATTCATTCACAACGCAGTCTTGATAAACCATGGTTAAATAACATTAAATGAAGAAAACGACTCTACCCTCAGTAGATTTCACTCAAGTAGAACGGCCTTACTCGAGTGAAAGCATAGAGAGGCTTCACAATTAATGATGTGTGCATGACTCAGATTAGAATTAACAGCTGCACTGACTGCAAAATGACTCATTCCTGTTTTACATTCTTTGTGTACGTGTGAGAGGTTCCTAGGTGAGTCCTGGTAGCTGCATCAATAATTTTATTATATAGCAATAGTAAACTGTTGTTGATTCCTTCCAGATTCCAGCCTGCCAATATGGGTTCTGACTTCGGTACTGCTAAAGGGATTATTAGCACTCGAAGAGTAAATTAATAGAAATTATTCCAGCACAATAAACAAAGCCTTTTCATCTTAGGATCTACTGAAGATGCCAGGTTTTCTACCCCTGCTCCAAGAGATATTCATGTTTACAAAGACTTAGCACAAGGTGTCAAAAAGAATTAAATCAGTTGGTGTTTGCCCTAATTTAGGGATTTGGGCTAAAGACAGATAGTATGTTTACACAGATGGATTTTCAATAATAAGTATGCATGTCAGTGGAGGAAGGGCCAGCAAGCTGAGCTCTCTTTACGTCTCATGCAGCTGATGTTCTGTTAAAGAATGTATCAAGAAACTTTATATGTGGCTGCAGCTGAGCCTCTGTTGATCAGAGCATTTCAACTGACCTATAGTTATAAATTGTGAGTGTTTTGAGATCCAGCTAACTAGCAGCTCAAGGTAGTGATTTTCCTCTGGGATTATTTAATTTTAATCATTTTCACGGCCTGAAAGGTAAAACTACAGTTTACACAGAAAAGTCTGAAATATAAACATAATTTATGTATCAGCACTTAGTTTATTCTGAAAACCATGGCAATCATCTGTAACCCAGTAGATTAATCCACACCCTCTTGTAGATGTCTTGACCTCAGTTGGAATTCTGCATTAAAGTATCGGACCAGACAGATAAAACTGATCACCTTACCTGAAATCAAGTGAAAATGTAAACAAACAAACAAAACAGCTTTTACACCAATTGTGTGTGGATTTATTACGAATTTATGTAAATGTCAAAGATAGATAAATGTGGTAAAATATCCTTTTATTTACTGTTTAATTGTCGCTAAAATATTTATCCCAAAAAGAAAACATTCTTGTTAAGGCCACATTTGTGTGTTTCACATTAATCTGCAGTCCAACCTTAAATGAACTTGTTCTGTGATGAACAGACTGATGTCTCATACCTACTTCACAAGGACAAGTACATGTGATATACTTTATAAATGACACAGAGGTTTGGCATTATAACTTTAGGTACTGTCCTCCAACCTTAAGGCCAGGCAGTGATGACAAACACAAGGTTGCTGAATCAGATGATATTTAGGATAGAAAAACCATTTTCTCAATCAAATTCTACTATGAGTGATGAGGAACACAATTTTCTGCCAAAGTTGGAATAGTTTGGTTGTTTCACTTGTGTTTCACTGCATTTCTGCTTTTGCCTGTGATCTTCTACTGATTTTAAGTGATTTGAGGACAGGGCTCAAAAAAAAAGTGCTTTTACGCAATCCAGTGCATCAATCTAGATTTAGCAACATTTGAATCAAAATGTGATGACATTTGCAAGTTGCTAGCTCATGTGTTCAGGGCACTGTCACTTGACACAGTCCGATGAAGCAATTTAGCAAACTTGAATGTTGATTGTTGTAGTTATATTAATTTAATCCAGTGTTTAGAGAAATATGTTGATTTCAAATTTTTTTAGTATTTTTAAGAATATGTTCAAAAGCGCTTTTTTTAAAAGTTTCGTCAAATGAGGAGGTATTGGGGCCCAAAGTTCCTAATTTTTTTGAGTGTTGGGGTAGTTAAAGGAGAAAAAAAACAATGACCCTTTAAAAATGATGAAATACCACTGCACCCCCAAAATATCAAACTTACTCTGAATGAAATTTTCATTTCATTTCAAAAAAAATGAAGAGATTGAAGCCATTTAAAACAATTTGATTGCCGGGGATATTTTTTTTTTTTTTTGCATATTAAAAAAAAATAGAGGAACAGAATGTGAGCCCCATTGTGTCATAAAAAAATATAACTTAAAAAATTTCACTGATAATAATTTTAGTCCAGGAACAGCATTTCAATGTTTTCCCAAAATGATGGTGTTTCAGGCCATTTTTTTAACAGTGGGGGGGGTTTGAGATGAAATTAAAATACAAAAAACCCTAAAAAAAAAGCACCGTACATCCATCACGTGTTTGGCCAATCAAAGGCCCGGGAGTAATGACTTGGCCACAAAAAAGAGAGGATGAAATGGATGGGTGGAGGGGCCCGGGGGGAAGGACTGTTAACATGGGATTCCTTACAGGTAGAGATGAGGGGGAGGTAAAAGTCTGCTTTGAAAGATGGGGGGTGTTTGTAAAAAGGATGTGTGAATGAGGTGGACAGATAATAGCCTTTTAGAGATTTGTTTTATTTTTACTGTCTAAAAAGAAGGTGCCAAATTGACAGAAAATATTCCAGGATGCAGGATTTAATTTATTCACGCCTTCAATTTTGGAATCTAGTTGAAAATTAAGCCTTAAGACCCTCACTTTAATTCTTATTGAAAATGACCATAAAAATAAGTTGGGTTTGGGGGAATTTTTTGTTTTCTGATGTAATGCAGGTTATATCATCCCTAAATTTCCCTTGAACATTAAGAATGGATTAAAAGGCCAGTTGTCGGGGAAAAACCATTTTTGGGTTTTTTTTAAAAATTTTTTTCATCAGTAGTTTCTATAGAGCTTGTTCAGCCATCTGTTTTTAAAAATGTAAGAGTGAGTCAGAAGTACCTCACTGCTCATGTAGCCTACCTGTAGGTACCCATGTTAAACTGGAATGAGTCCTTGGGGAGTAGTTCCATAGAGGTTTAGGAGAAACCCACCCTTTGGGAGTAAAGGATTAGTTGCTCAATAGTTTGTTAGATATAAATTATTCGTTTTGCTGAATTATTCTTCGGAAGATAAATAAACAACTCTGCAAACCTTGCAGAGAAGGTGTTTTGGTAACTGCTGGCGGAGGCTTGCAGAAAAGCTTAACAAATCCAAATCTCAAGAACACATCCTATGGGGAAAGCATGTTGGGAATTCATGCTGATTGCTTGATCCAAATCCAGTTGGGAGTCAGGTTAAAAGCCAAAGAAACTTCTCCAACCAAAATCGCTTCACACATGCTGCCCAGAGAAGCACATTTTATTTCAAGGAGTTTATTAAACAAAATGCTAAAAAAAATCGCTGGTTCCAGCTTCTTAGATGTGAAGACCGCCAGATTTTCTGTTTCATACATGAAAATAATTCAATTGAGTCATAAACTCTTCACATGAAGAAATTGAGCAAGATAAAACAAAAAAAAAAAAATCTAGAGCTCAGACAGACTTTTTTTTTAATGGTTGTTTCTAAGTCATTATCTATTATTCTGGGGGGTGGTATGTACTATGGGAGGGGGTTAGGATTCTGTTTACAGTTGGGCCAGTAAATTCCTAAACCAGTTGGTCACTAGGTTTTGAGCAAATGTACTTCAAACAGAAGTAAATAGCGATTTACTGGAGACTATTTTCACTCAGATTGTAGATGTGCATTTTAGTGCTCTGGGAAGATTTATATGGGAGCATTTTTTGGGAAACGACTCAAAACAGAAGTATGCATGTTTATTGTATGAGGGAACGTGTCACCCGCCATTTGTGGCTCCTTAATGTGTTTTTATAGTTTTGGAATAAATGAGGTCTATGGTTTTTGGTCTTTTCATGTTTTTAAGGGATATTGGTAACCTTATCCTTAATGTGTGTCAAGCAATTCAATCAAATATCAATATTAAATTAGTAAACTATTAAAGAGTTTCATTTGTCACAGGTGCTCCAGGATTGAGCTTCATGCATTGTTTGTGCCTGGTAATGTGTGTGTATGTGCGTGGTGTGTGTGTGTGTTGTGTGTTGTGTGTGTGTGTGTGTGTGTGAGCACTTTTGGTTTTCTTCCCATTAGCAGACCCATCTTCGTCTTCCCCACCCAGGACCATTCTCTTTGTCTTTGGGAAAATGGATTTAGGGAAGCCTGACCCCATTCCCTTTTGCTTCCTCTAGCCAGGCTCAAGTCATTCCACTGGGATCTCCAGCCTGCCATCCAGGCTCATGGCTGCATATACATAGATGACCTCCACTCTTCAACACTTGTTATAGCCTGGGGTGGGGAGGGGGGTATTACTACAAGCTGCACTCAACCTGGGGACAAATGAGGCCATAAAAATCACCCTGTATACCATCTTTCTAAACCCCACCCTTACGCCTTACATGCCACCCACACTGCCTCCCCGCTTTCTGTTTTTTTTTGCCCTCTCAGATCTGCTATCTTTTCTTTATTTTTTTTGCCCTCATCCACTCCTCCCATTCCTTCGCACAGTCTGGTTTAAATGTCTAAGAGGCTGGCAGGCTTTTAATTTGAATTAAAAAGGCCATCTGGTGAAGAGGGAAACGAGATGGCTGTATAGAAGGGAGAGCAAAATGAGAGGTATGGTTTTTCTTTTAACTTAACGTAGACAGAATCCTGGGTGGGATATTACATCTAAAATGTAAAAATTGCTCAAGCATCTGCCATTTATCCATAAGACAGTATTTTGAATTTATCACTATTCGCTGTATGTTATAAACAGAGCAGCATTTTCATGGTTACCCTAATGCCCAAAAGTATTTTCACCATTCTTATGCCTGAATACATATTTATCAAAGAAATAGTTTGACTGTTGGGAAATACTCTTAGTTGCTTTTTTGTGAGAGTTAGATGAATGGAGTGATATCCCCCTCATGTCTGTATGCTAAATATGAAGCTAGTATCGAGTTGTTGGCTTTAGCTTAGCAAAAAAGACAGAAACAGCAGCTCGTTTCTGTCCGAGGGTAACAGTGCAGCTCTAAAACTTATGACAGATTTGTTATATTTGTCGCTAATCCATACCAAAGCTGTGTGTAGAAACAGTATGTTGTGGGCCAAGAGAGGCTGTGTCAAGTATTTTTGTTAGCAACAGGACTTAGGAATAGAAACTGACCACGCTCATAAGCTGTTGTCATTTTACATTACTTCTTTACATTCAGTATACAAACATGAGAGCTGTTAGAGAGAGGAGATTACCAGCCTTAATGGGTCGTGGACTCCCTGCAAACAACAGCTGTTTGGGCATGTTTTTCCCAGAAGGGAATTCTGATGCTAAATCAAGGATGCTAAGTAGTGAGCAAAGACAGGTAGATTCACCTAGGAGAGATGAGCTTCCTGCCCTGGAGTGTTGGGATCAGGGAGAGATTGCATCAATGCGCCAGCCAGAAAACCCTGCATGGTCACCATTGTCACCAGAAAGCCGTAGCTTAAGTGCTTATCAGTAAGCTACTGCTCGCATTTTTTTTCACTGTGCAGATTCCTACCCAAAATGCAAATTGACATTTTATCAAGTTTACATCCCAGATTTTAGTTTCCACTTCATTATGCGCATTTATACACGGCAGTGTGTTTCTGCCATACGCTGTAGATACATCTGGCAGCTGTGAATACACTCCTCAAATCCAAAACGTTTTGTTGTACATTGTATCTTTTCGCTGTCTGGGTCGGTCTTGTATGCCAGGCAACAGTGACTAACATGTGCAGGTTTCGTAATGGATTTTCACTTTGTTGGATGTTGCTGTTGAGGGAGCAAATGGAAAGTCTGACTTCCACATACTTATTTTGTGGTATTAAAAGGCCCTTTGAGTTCAATTCCATTGTCTTCATCAGACGTAATACCACATGTCACATCTGGTTTTTGCCAGAGACTGTGTGTTTAAGGCAACGAAAGTAGTTATCTCTAATGTTGCAATTTTTTATCAACTTAAATTGCTCAACAACTGATGTACCAAAGAAGAGGCTTAATGTGTTTAGTGGTGTGAAACAGAGGTTGGTATCCTTCAATTGTTGTTTTATTTTGGTTGTTGTTGTTGTTGCTTAAAAGGCAGCATGGAAAAAGATCTGTCTAAGTCTGATCAGTTTGGCTAATGCGCCAGTACAGCCTCCCATAGGACCTATAACAGACGTGCACATGGTCAGATTCCGGCTTCGTTGTCCCTTGGTCTGTTCTCTCCACTCTCTTCTGCACCTCTCCATTCCACTGGTAAGCTTCCACGCAGCCTAGAGGAGGGAGAGAGAGAGAGAGAGAGAGAGAGAGAGAGAGAGAGAAAGACAGTCTGACCTTCCTACAGAGATTGGGGAAGTTGCTTGAAAACAGAAAGAAAATGATATTAATATCCTATATCGCTCTGTTTTCACTCATCTCCCTCATCAATATGTTAACACTGCCTGTCAGCTCTTCTTGACTGTTGAGAATACAGAGATGGATTACCTGTCAATAATTTACTCCAATAAACTTCTTCTTCCACACTCAACACACTCTGCTTAATTAAGCCTGGGATTGTAGGACTGACACCAGGACTGAACAAACAGACCAGTGTTCATACCTTTAATCTATAATACAACTGGATCAGCATTAACTTTTGTTATTAGCGAAACACATTAACAGGACGCGTTCAGCCCATGTCTGAGTAACTGAAATTTTTTCTTTTTATACTGATCTATAATTTAGACAAGATTTTAAACATTATGAGTTAAGAAAACAGCTGGACCATCAGTTTTATGACAGTTTAGAAATTTACCTTTATGGAATAGTCAACATTTTGGCAAATAAATTTTTTTGCTCATGCCCTGAGTTAGATGAGAAGATCAATACCACTTCGTCCATTATATAGTGGTTTGAAAGTATTTTTGTTTGTAGATTTAATTTTAAATGGATAAACCCAAAAACCAGTTTGTTCAATGTACATTCAATAACCGATGCTGACAGTGAAAACATGTTTTTTGAAATGTTTGCAAATTTATTAAAATCAAAACTGAAATATGTCAGTATTGAGAACTTAATTCTACTTGTAGAAGCATTTTGCCACCAATTGCAGTTTTTTTTGGGTACGTTTCTCAAGCTTTGACACCTGATTTGGGCAGTTTACCCCATTCTTCCTGGAGATTTTCTAAGCCCGTCAGACTGGACGGGAAGCATCTGTGAACTCCCATCTTCAGTTTTCCATAGAATTTCTATTCTATGGGTTTAAGTTTTGGGTTTTTGGGTCTTGCTCAAGGACAGTCAGAGACTTTGTCCTGAAGTCGCCCAGTTTTGTCTTGACACCAACCCATGTTCCTAGTCTTTATGCTGCTATTCTTGTTTAAAATTATCACTACTTGCTGTACCCTAAATTAAAAATGAATGGATATGAGGTTGGTATTGATCTTCTCATCAACTCTTTGTAAGGAAGAAAAAAACCAATTTTCCGACAACACCTTTAAAAATTGTTTGTACTACAGAATAAATTCACTGCCCCAAAGATAGTCTGTTGTCAATTGTATTTGTAACTTGGTTGCCCAGAACGCATTACACTACATACACTCTAAATGAAGCCTCTCACAATGACAGATTGATTGCGCTGCTTGAAAATACGGGAAAAACCCTTTGGATGTTTGTGTTGACCTTGACCTGCAGATCAATTGTGTATTATATTAGTTTAAATTAACAATATGTAAATGCCTTCATATTTCAAGGACAGAGCTTAACTTCAGCATTGAAGTTGCAGTGTTTTTCCAACAGCACTGAAAACTCAATGAACTTCTTTGTCTTAGTATGAGTCACTTAGTCTTACTAAAGTTTTTTAGCTGGGAAAGAGAACTGCTCCATTTGTTTGAGTTGCATCTCGCTTTGTATTGGGAAAAAAGTAATGTACCACATGACAGACTGCAGAACAAATGAATACATTTATGTAGCCTAGATAAAATCGATCACACTAATTCAGTTAATAAAATTCATTTGTATGCTAAAAAAGATTTCAATATTTTATCTCCTTTTATTTGTTTTTTATTTTTTGCTTTGTTGCTCATGCATTGTGTTTTTGTTGACAAGATTTGTTGTATCCGAGACTTTTCAGTGTACAGGAACATGAGCACAGCTGATTATAAAAAAGAGTTGGCAATCATCTGCCCCAGAGTGGAAGAACATGAGGTCAGACAGACAATGAGAGGAGAGGACAAGGAGGGGGGGAGAAAAGGAGTTGAAAATACAACACACACGCAAACTCCCAAATGAAGTTCACAATGACAGATTGATTGTGGCTGCTTGAAAGCACGAGAAACTTTTTGGGAGGATGTTTGTTGTCCTGAGGAACTTTGTCTTCAAGCTTCACCCAAATTTTATTAGCAGATTATTCCACAGTATACAGTACATACTTTATTCATTTTCAAATAACAAAAACATGTCAAATGGTAATTGTCCTTATGATTTGTGTAAAAGCAAACAAATGTCTTGTCAAGGTAGATTCATCTTGTTGATTAGTTGCTGAGTAATAGCTTGTGTGGTGGCTGCCAATATAAAAATGAACAGTCTTATTTTATTCAGCCCTGCTTATCACAACCATCATCAAAAACATCAAAGGATACAAATTCACTCACTTGTACATCAGATGATGTCAAATATTTCTAGGGACAGTGTCTCTGGCAGACACATGTCTGTGAGACAAAGGGACTATTGTACTCCAGCCCCAAAGACTGGGCTGAATTCTCTCTGTTTGATCTACAGGTGTAATTTATCAAACCTGAAGAAGAGAAGGGCGGAGAGGATGGCACTGATCCTGTAAATGGCCCTGTCAGAATAAAACACAGTGCTTTGAGATCTGGGTTGCGCCTTTACTCTTCTTCCTTCAGTGCCACCGCTACAAAAGCTGACCAGACACCCTGACCAGGAAAAGTGGCAGGAAGTGGACCGTTTTTCCAGGATATGTCATTGGAAATCCCCAGTGTTGGTGCGCCCGCCCCCAATTCACCTGGCTGTCCCACCCAGCCTGCTGTGCTTATGTGTGTCTCTTTGCCCAGGCTCCCCAGGGTTTGCCTTGGGAGGTTTTAACACTGACTCCAAGAGGGAGATCACACTGAAGGAGATTTATGATTGGCTGCCTGTTCCCTGTGCACCAGAAGGGTGAGGGGCAGAGGACGGAAGATCAATGCTCAGAGAGGGATCCAGAGACTGAGGCCATGCTGCTGGCACTAGATGAAATCAACAAGGAAGCATCCCCGCCTGGGATCAGACTGGGAGCTCAATACTGACACTTGCTCTAAGGACACCATGCTCAGAGCAGTCTCGGGAGTTTGTCGGGGCCCCCCCAAAAAGGGGGATGACAGGAGCACTGGGATGGGCCCTTTGTATCCATGATGATGTCCTTTTGGCAACCAAAAAGGACCCTCAGTGATGTTCCTTTCAGGTAGGAATTTATGAAAACAAATGGAAATTTATCTGTAATAAATGATTAATTTTCATTTTGATCCATTGATCCATTTGAAATCATTTTGAAATTTAAATTCCCAACAAGGGTAGAAAGTTGGGGTTTTCAAATTTTTAGCCATCGTATAAAAGCCGTTTTTTCAGATTTTGTTTCATGCCACAAAATGAGTTGGTAAAAAGCAACATTTTTTTTTATTAAAAAAGGTATATTTAACAATCAGGCTATGCTGGCTTGGAGAGAGAGAACAAAGAGGAGGCAGGTAAAAGGGGAGGTTGGGGATGGTCTATAACCTTTTGACTTCACCGGGGAATTACCCTTTGAATGTTAACACAGGACTTTGATTTTGGGTTTCCGAGGATCTGTTTACCTGTATCCCCAAATGCTTGACTGATCTAATTTTGAAGACTTTCTTCCCGGGAATTAATTTTTCCAGCAGTCCTGTCGAGGCAGACATTTTCAGATGTCGCCGGACGGCACAGGATGACAGTGACGGATGATTACTCCAGAGGTGCCCTTTGGCTGCAAACTGATGCGAAAACCCCAATTGGCCTCCAAAACTTCATGGGAAAAGGGGCCCCAAAACAGTAATTTAAGTCATTGGAGAAGAATGTTACGGGGAAATGGGTTTTAAATATCCCCAAATTAAATGCCCTTTAAAAATTAACTTAAACTCATCATCCTGGCTCAGTCATCCAGAGGACCTGCTTGCTGTTAGGCTGAAGAAACGTTCAATGACTTTGACACACGCAGCCTCATGTTCCAGATTTCGTTATCTGAAGGGATGTACTTCGCCCATCCAGAAATAATAATTTTAGATAATTGATAAACCATGATACTGTAGAACTCCTCCCAAATAAAAAATTACTTCCCAGTGGGAACTTCAGTACAATGGGCTGCTGGTGGCACCTTCCATTTTTTTTCTGTAATGATTTGTATACAGCCAAGGCCATCAGCAGACAAGTCAGCACTGATACTGCAAAATAAACTGACCACAGTAAAGATGTTTTCTCAAGTGGGCATATGTTGACAAGTTAAAACAGTGGCTGAAAATAAAGTGATGTATCTACTTTATTTGAATGACAACATGCACATTAAAAGATGATAGATTTAATTTTCCGATTGTACTGAATCCTGCAAACATCTCTGTTTTTTTTTACAGTTCCAAAGAAAATGTTGTGGTTTCCCGCTGAGAAAACAAGTGCCACATACAGTAACAGTACAGTGATACATTGCCAAAGGGAGGGAGCCCCCGGGAAAAGATGTAAGAGGAGGATCCAGAGCACCTATAAAAGGGGGTTCCTGGTGAAAAGGACAGTTTGGGAAAAAAAGGGATTGATAAACAGCTGTAATTTTAGTGAAACCCTGCATCTAGGGCCCTTGAGAGCCCTTTGTCTGTGGAAATTTTTGGATGTTATTACTAGCCTGAGGTCTGAGGTCCCCTAGCTTTCACGAATCTTCCTCATCAGTAGGGGCTAAAAGGGAAAAGTTTTTTCTCACTATGAATCCCCCATGTTGTATTGCAGTTCAGCAGAGGTGTGCTAGGGTAGCATCTAATCATGGCAGAAACTTGCACACACCCTTGAGCTGTAAATCGTCATATTTCATTTCTTACCAATTTGCAGTTTAAAAAATTACTTTGATCAATGATTTGTCCCCCCAAAAACATAACATGGAAACCAATTTAATTATTTATTTTTTAACATTTTCCGTGAGATGTGCCTTGAAAGTGAGGGTAAATTTTTTAACATGTATGTCCTGTTTTTTTTGGGACAATGTTTTTACACAAAGATATGTTTTGGGGGCATGTGAACATGGATTTCGGCTTTTGTTGCCTGCAGATGCATTCCAATAATGCCTTCCTTTTTGTAGCTGCCTGTTTGTAAAATTTAAGCCACCAGACTTTGGGGGAACCCAGCCTGGTGTGGAGAAGTTAAGTGATTTTGTATTTACCCCAAAGGCAAGAATTAAAGGACAATGAAATATTATTTTAAAAACCTGACCACAATGGGGAACATGGAACTGACAGGTGGTGGGAAGCCGAAAGGGGCCCAAAACTGTCACAATGAAGGAGCGGCGTTTGGGGTTTTTTGGGGACAAAAGAGATATGGGGTGGATCTGTTTAGGCCAGCCAAATTTTCCGGGGCCCGATTGAGATGTGGGGGCTGTTCACGGTTCATCCTGTTTCCCCATCTGTGGTTGGCCCGGGGTGTCTCGTGGGGCAAGGGTGCCCAAGAGGGGGAGGGGTCAAAAAGGGGATCATGTTTCCAGAAAAACTGAGACAGTGACAGGGAGATGATCGTGGGGGAAGGGGGTGGAGGAGTCAAGACATATGGCATCAAACCATTTGACAATTGACGCCTGTATATTAAAAGTCACTGGAAGTCTGTGATGCCATCTGGACAGTTTGAATGAATCACTTGTGGAAATATTTAGGGATTCAAGTGTTTAGCTTAACATCTTCCCGTGGTCTATCTAAAGAGGTTATCAGCAAGGTAGTAATGACTCAGGATGACATGTTCGATCAGCATTTTTTATTCATGCATGAAGAGCTGGAGCACTGAAAGGTGCACTTTTTGCCAAAATATTCAGTAGTATTGTTGCATACTGAAAGCAGAAATGCTTTAATCATAAAGGATCTCCAAATGCTGTCAGCCGCATCCGTGTATGAATTTTTGGGTATGGATGCTTTATAGAGGAACATTAGCCTTATTACCTGTAGTGTCCTAAAGGCGTGCCAATCAGAGATGTATTATAGTCTACAATTAAAAGTCCAGGAACATGTATCCTCGGCTGTTTCTGATTAATACAGGGAAGGGACTCCACTTTGTTACTCCTGACAGCAGTCTGTCCTGCTAAATATGAGCTTGGTAAGAGAGCATCCCCAGGCAAAACATCATAATCACAGGGTGCATTAGAAGAACAAACCCCTGAATGTCAAATATTCAAACGTTTACAAAGTTCAATTCAAGGCATGAAACATGAATAGAAGACATTTCTAAACTAATCTGCAAACAATGTAAAATAACCCACTTGATGTTTCACAGAGGTCAGAAATTGCTTCTGAGGCAGAAACCTGGTTTCAGGGATTTTGAGAAAGTATTGTGTAACATAGCACCCGCATTAATTGGTATTTAACACTGTCTGAGATGTGGCATTTTACTGATTAATGAGACAGAGAAGACAACACAAGGGCATGCTGAATTTAAAGAATAGATCCTGATATTTGCAGACTAAAAATGTGTGCAGAAAAAAAGATAATTTATGAGCTGCAAGCCAAGAATCTCATCTTTTTTTTTTTCATCCACAAACCCCTATTTATAGAATTGTCTTCATCTGCAGGTAGACGGGCCAACTCTGAAATACATAATCAAGGATTTAACATATCAACATGACAGAATTATGCCAGAGGGGAACAATGATGATGAAACATATCAGTAAAACCAGCAGGAAAATGCATAATGCAAGGGTAAAAGTAAAAACGATTCCTAAATCAGAATAATTCACGGATTGGGTTATTCAGTGGCTTCAGAACCACTATCTGTGCAGATATTTGTCCACTGCTCAAACGAATGAATATTTCCTGATACCAGATAGAATGACAGGATGACGGCAGATGGCAGACGCCAGCTGAACCCCAGTTTGGTTTGTTAGGTACGCTGTATAGCTGACCTTAAACTTAACTTTTCCGGGCTAGTTTGCACTGATGGTTCAGATGTCTGAAAGACAGAACAGAACCATATAGAGATGATAACGATGAGTCATAGAGGCAGAAATGAAATGAATGGAAGCAAGCACACGCCAAAGCTGGTTATTGACACTGAAAATGAATGGAAGCTCAGCTATAGCTTAACATGCGGTGGAGTCTGAATGGTTGCATGATTTGGGGGGATTTGAAAATTACTCGCATAAAGGAGTTTCATATATACAGCAGGATGAGGGGCGGGACCTGATCAAAAAACATCCTTCCTAGGTATCTAATAGCTTGTTTTTCCCACCTTTGTTGCTCTGTTGCCAGGCAACAATTTTAAGAAATAAACAATAATGATCCAGAGCATTCTCAACTAACTGTGCGTGTGCTCCTCATGTATGTGTTTGCATGTGTGTTTCAGAGCTCTGCAGGGCAGATATGTGTGGGTACTTGAGTGAGCTAAGGACTGTTGCTTTGGGAATTCAGTGTTATTGCTGTAGAAACACACTGAGACAGTCTTCTGGGAAGAGCAGATTTTTTTTCATGTAGAAAAATCATGACATCTCTACAAAGTGGCCTGATATTTCCGACCAGGACACTCTCTAGTTTTCTTATTTCTGTGTTCCTGTTTATCCCCTTTGCTCTTTATTCACTATTGCCCCAACTGCCTCTTCTCACATTCCTTACTTTTTCTTTTTAATCCTTTCTTTAATGCCTCATCCATTCAACAGTATGTTAACAGATACAAATCAAAAATATCATGAAATAAGCTGAGATGTGCGCATCTCCAAAGCATCAAAGCAAAATTTAAGGAAGAAAATCCATTTCTATTGAATTTTCATCAACCTATCAGTAAAATTTAGACTTTAGCATTTGAGAGGCAGCAATTTCTACAAGCTAAAAAATTGGTTGTGGGTTTTATGTCTTTGAGACATACAAATTTGTGGGGCAATTTGTGTCAAAATTTTGTCATGAATAAATAGTTTTGCATGCTATACAACTGTATTTTGGGTTCAATAGAGTATTCTGAATTACTTTAGCTCGTGGTGTTGCTGGTGCCTTAGGGATCTGTGGAAACAGTAACCACAGCTGAAAAGAACAACCTGTTACTCGGTTCTATGTCAAATGCAGCTACTCAGGTCCTGTGTGCCTTCTTTGTTTGGGCGGAACCACTTCAGTAATCTTTCCAGCACAAAGCCTGCAGTAAAGCCACACTGGGCCACTTCTTAATTTTCTAAATTAAATAAGATTGTCTGATGGTGATGATCCCTGTAACTGAATGTGTGAGACTGTGTTAAAGTGCTAAAAACCTCAGGCAATCAAAAAAGATGGGAAAAGGGTTTTTTCTTAGAAAAATGAGATTTTGGAGATGTCAGGGTCCCTTGTAAATTGTATTTCTTATAATTGTGGCTCCGTGCTTTTTAGGTCTGAATATAAAGGAGAAAACCAAAAGGCCATTTACTAAATCATATAATCTTACTGAACACATAGAAAGAGAATGATCAAATACCTGACACTGCTGCCAGTGAGTGAAATAACAAAATTACTACAAATTACTAAATTAACTACATAATTAAACTTAGTAAAGCTGTCCTCTTTAATTTTCCATGTTCACACATGATAATTACATTAATATACAAGGCAGTAGAGACAATGATCCACACGACGTGGACATGTTGTTGTGACAGTAATTTAATTGTATTGTTGATGATGAAGATTTCCAAATCAAAAAAAACCAATCTCACAGCCTCCACAACCCACAGCTCAAGGCAGGAAGACAAACACCTCCAAGTGCAAACTGTTTAACCAAATGTCTGCAGGATATAAACCACCCTGAACCCTTAATGCATTGCAGTTCGCCTCTTTTGGCTCAGCTTTTCTGGGTCATGCCTATTCCTCAAGCTCTTCTTGTCTGCTTTTCTTGTCCTCTACTATCTTAAGCTCTGGGACCCTGTCCCCCTTTGAACCCATTGCAGTTGAGTTTAGAATTCACGGTTTTATTATTTTTCCCAGATGCACCTTGAAAAGGTGCATCCCCAATTCAAATTTTTCTATCAAAAAAAAAAAGATCATTGATGATCAAGATAATTGGGGAAAAGAAATTCACTTTTTCCAAAGACCCCACATTTCCATCTACATTTTAGTTTCAGTCTCACACTCCAGTGTGTCAGTCCAGGCAAAAAACAATGGTCTGCTTTTTCTTTTGCCAAAGATCTATATAATGTTTTTAATAAGCCCATTGTTCAGAGACACGTCACGGATTTCAACCTTCCATAAGCCACGAAGGGATTATAAACGGGCAAAATCCTTTAATCCCCCGAAAAAAATTACCATTCATACGGAAAAGAAAATTTAGCTAAGGGTAAATTTGAGGGGTTTTTTTTTTGTACCAAGACAAATTATGAATAAAAACATCACAACCGCACCAATGCAGATGAGTGATTGGTGTTATAGGTTAAATTTTTAAAATATTCCCATTTACATAAAAAAGGTTGGGAAATGGGGAGAAGGTGAAAGAAAACAAAATGCAAGGGAACATCTGTAGTGTTTTTTTTACATTTGGAACTTGGGAACAAATGAACTTTTTGAGCAAAATTTTTTTTCATTTTTGAAAAAAAGGTGAGGGGTACGTTGGGGAAAAAGATTAAATTCACAACAAAAGATTTATGATTCCTTTTTTAAAATCTCAATTTTGAAACACAGAGAATTATGTAAATTTAATAACAGGAAAAAAAGAGGTTTTTTAAAAAATTGACTGTTTTTACATCCATAAATCTACATATATCTGCTGACATGGCAATGTGTCCACAGGTGTTATGTCTCTTCTTTGCCTACAAAGGCTCCTATGTTGCTCAGAGATGATTTGACTCAGCTTAACAACTTCATTTAGTCCCACTGCCCTGGATTCTGATCCCACCAGAACTCTTCTGTATCTCCCCTACAGGAGCCCTCTCAGCCTTTCCGCTGCTTATGTGTGAAAACAAGCCAAGGAAAACCAGAATTTTCCCATACCCCTTTTAAATGAACAAAATGTCACACACAGCATTTTTATGAGAAGGCATTAACTTATTTAAAACCTCTCATTGCTCAGACATACTGCTTCTTATTGTCTCAAACAAGTTGGAAAAAACTGGTAATATAATGATAATATTCATGACTCCACACTGTAGTCAGGGGATTTCCTTTTTCACACAGAAACATCAGGGAAAATGTATTACTGCATTTATCTGGTCTGATTCAAACATTTTTCTGTCAATAACAGAAATAACTTTCTCATTCATTCTTCTGTTACAGTTTCATGTGTGAGGGAGCTCATGGTTCAGCAACATAATGAAGTCTTCTTGTGGTCTGGAAATACAGCTGGGAGATTTTGAATGCTTTGTTACATGATATATTTTGAGTTTGAAAGTGGAGACTGCCTGACTTTATTCAAAGTTCACAATTAAATCCAAGAAGTGGATTTAACCAAATTGCATCTTTTGTCATGAACAGTATTCACATGCACTTATGAGGGAATTATGGTAAAGACCCTTCTGAGAATTTACATATAATAATAATCTGTTTTGTATTTTAAATTAAAAGATGTTGTGAAATGATTAATCAGATAGTTTATGTGCCATTTAGATCGTACTCTGATTTCTTCCTAAGAGAGCAAGCACACTGCTGCCAGCTGTTTCACCATGTTGAGAAGGACTGACAGAGATGGTTTCATGGAGAAATGTGTTTATTAGCCTGTCTGCATAATCAGGTTTTAAGCGCCCTGATACTTAGGGAAAAACCTTGAATGAATGAGATGCTCACTCATGTGTTTCAAAATTAGATTTTTTTTTTTTAGTTGTATCCCAGATGAGTCAAAAATTTTGAAATGTCAACTGGAAAATTAGTTCATCGCCTTTTTGTATGACTTTTGTTTGGTTAGTGGTGAAAATTACCCAGCCTTTTTTGATTGTGCGGTTTTTCACGTTTGATGGGAGCCTCATTAATCTAAATCAGGGGGGAAATCACTGACACGGGCCAAATCTTCATCTCTGACCCCAAAAAAAAAGCCCCCAGATTAAATCCACTGAGGCGACAAAACTTTACAGAAATTTCCATGATTGCCCTGTTTATAAGTGAAGAGGTTCTAATCAAAAAACCCTTTTTCCCCGTTTGTTCCTTTTACACGGGTTTCTTTTTGATATATACTGATTGCGTACTTTTGTGACCAATACCCCTTTTTTCAAACTGGCTACAGTAAGGAGTTTTAAATTGCCCATACTGGCCACTTATTTTTTATTTAATATCTGGCTTATATGAGCAGGTGCCTTTTAGTTGCTATTTACTTACTTCAAAGGCAAAGTTTTATTTTGTTTTCCCTCCCAAAGCAAATTTAAAGTGTAGTTGTGCAGTTTTTTCCCCTAATTACATCCATGATGTGTCTGTTAGTAACCCCAGTGCACAGTGTTCATGCATGTAAAGCATTACATTTACTATTTATTCATTTGACAGCATTTGTAATGTACAAATTAGGACCGCCACAACAATCTCATGCTGATGACATGGTGATCACCTATGTTCCATCAATATTTCATTACATTTTTTTTCTTGAGATTAAAGTTCACTGCAGCCAAAATGCAGTTTATTTGTAGACAATGCTGGCCAATTAAAAAGATTTTTGTTCATTAAAGATACATCAAAGATGGTGGGCCTTGCAATATTTTCGGGAAGGGGGGAAGCTATGCAAACGTTCATAGGCAATCTTCTTTAACAACAGCATCAGCATAATTTGAAGCAACTTACGATAACGGTTCAAATTTATTCGGGGTCATTTGGGAAAAAGACAGAGATGGAATTGCACCATTTTCCCTCTGTCATACATATAAACCTATTGTTCTGTGAAAGTACTCTGTTCTGAACTATTTGTAATGTGCTGTGGATCATTTTTACTCACCCACAAACGCAACATAGAAATGAAAAATTAGACTCAGAGGGATGCATTTGAATATGAATTTCCTCTGACTTTCTGAGGAATGACTCATTGAATTCAGGATGCTGTGCCATGAGTGCGCTTGGTGAAAGCCGCATTAAAGTCAACCAGATTTAGGTTGGCATTCTTGTGATGATCAGACTGGTTCTTAGGCTTCCACCGTGCCTGGAGCAAAAGCTAGTCATGTTGCTTGCACACTTCGCAGTGTCACAACGCTGACAAAACCTACTAACAGAAGCGCTAAAGTTTCAAGATACTTTGACTTCCTTTCAAATCCCCAATACTTGTCCTCAACCTCTCTGTGTTCTCCTCTGTCCACTTCTCTTCTTTCCAAAGCAGAGCAAAACTTTGAAATGTGTTCACTTTGTAATGCAGTGAACTGTAACACCTGTAGCCAACCAGTCCTCCATAAAGTACATTTTTCTGACTGTTTGTGACAGCATGAAAGATCAGAGAAGATGAAGTAGATGGGCAATCCCCACAATTGTTAAATGCAGGATCTCAGCACTCAGTCAGCAGGAGAGTTGTTGTGAAAGGCACAGCAGGGACCCTGTGAAGAAATGAGAGACTGGATACGGTGAGATTAATTGCATCTCTGCAGGGAATAAACATGGTGTAGCCATTCATTAATTCATTTAATGATGAGCAATTAAACACCCACAGTTGGCAGGTGCATGTTTTCGTGTGAACTGTATAGTTAATTACCAGTTTTCCAGCTAGTATATTGTAATAGTTATGATATGTATATATACAGTACCTTAATGAAGGCTTGCTGATGTTATGTGAACAAACATAATCATTCTGGTGTCCTTCCCATTTCAGGTGGCCAACCTGCTGCACTCTTCCAAACCTCAGATCAGCTATGCTTCCACCAGTGCCAAGCTCAGCGACAAGACCCGCTTATGACTACTTCACCAAGACTCGTGTCTCTGACTTTATCAGGCCAAGGCAATGGCAGAGATCCCAAGTATTTCAACTGGACTTACTGATCACAGTGGCATCAGAAGGTGACTATGGTGAGACTGGGATTGATGCTTCCAGCAAGAGTGCCGAGCCCCAGATCTGCATTGCTCCTGCCAAGGTGAGCCGCCCATGAGCCGCTGGAGTTATGAGAACGTGATCCGCCCCTGCAGCAGAAACAATGCCAAGGTGGTATCCTGTTCACACGCAGCGAAGATGCCCGTGATGCTGGTGGCAGCCAACGCATGAACGCCACCTTCACCTGGTGGCCAGTGATGGCTGGGGAGCCCAGGAGAGCGTGGTGAGGGGAAGCAAGCTGTGGCAGATGGGGTCACCATTGAACTGGCTTCCTATCAAATCCCAGTTTAATCTAGTACTTCACTGCCCTGCACCCTCACAACACCAGAATCCCTGGTTCAGAGAGTTTTGGGAAAATCAGTTCCAGTGCAGCCCACGATCTGGCTGTGGAAAGCACTCATCCGGGAGGTTCCATTTCAGCCAGAATCCAAAATCATGTTTGTGGTGAATGCTGTCTATGCAATGGCTGCTGCCTTAATAACATGAGGCAGGCCTAGTGCCCCAACTCCACCAGGGTGTGTGATGCCTAAACCTGGCAACGGCCGGAAGTTTTACAGGGACTACATTCTCAAGGTCAAGTTTGAAGGTGCGTAAAATGTGATGAACTTTTGTTATTGCAGTGTTGCTTAACAGATATTTGAATTTTCAGGATGTAAAACTGCTTTTTCTCATTATT
Organism: Toxotes chatareus; assembly: GCA_016801885.1. Taxonomy (NCBI): domain Eukaryota; kingdom Metazoa; phylum Chordata; class Actinopteri; family Toxotidae; genus Toxotes; species Toxotes chatareus. Next base: position 24,383 of record JAFBJY010000424.1, on the reverse strand, counting down.
CCTCATCTGTGCAGAAGTCACAGTTTAATCTCCACAAGTGCATCTTGCATGTAGTGTAAGCTGCCAAATTGTTATATCAATTTAGATTCATTGTACCAATTCATATAAAGTGTTGAATTACGCAAGAGTAATTCCCTTTTATACACTGCAGCTTTAGATAAAATCTGTAATGATTCAGTTTGCAAAGATGAAACTATTTCCATACCTCATGCTTTTGAGGCTTCTTCTTCATGCATTTTGACTTGAGCATGAATAGAGAGAGGTCTTCAGCCCAACACGCAGATACACATAAACATCATTTCTCCTCTCTGACGAGAGAGAATATTTGTTTTCTGTTGTGTACACAAGGCTGCAAACACAAAATGTCTGACAGTATTTGATAAACACATTCACACATCACAAATGATGGACCCACGATTCAAATACTCACATTTGTAAATGAGCTTATTGTCTTATTTTTCAGTTTTTCGGGAAATGCTGACATTGTCATTGATGGGAGATAAGGGGGATCACCATGTTTCCCCGCCGGGTTTTTTTTTTAAATTTTAAAAAAAAAAAAACAAAGGATTTTATTCCAGAGATTAAAATTTTTACGGGCCCTTTAAAATTAAGCCCCTAGGATTAAATTTTTGGGGGAAAAAACAACAGAGGTTTCAAGGCCTAAATTTTTTAAAAACATTTGATAGATAGATTAAAAAATTGATTAAATAGAAAAGTGCTGTAATTAAGTTTCTTTATTTTATAAAATAAAAGTTTGAAAGAAAATTTTAAAAGGGGAAAAATTTTTAATAATAGATTAATTTACTTAAAATTGAGGAAAATAAATTTATTGGTTTCATTTTCCTAAAGGGAGGATTTTTTTCATAGAATTAAATTTTTTGTTTTTTGGATAAAAGGGTTGTAAAACGTTTTTAATATGCCAATGGACCCTGAGAAATTAAAATTTAAAATTTTTTACCATTTTCCATAATGTTATGGCAAAGATTAAAAATTAAAAAATGACAAAGAAACAATAATAAAAACAACAAAATTTTTAAACCAATTTCATGACCAGGTAAAGAATGTTAATAACAATAACAACGGGGACTTTGAAAATTTGAAATGGTTTTTTTCAATTTGGTTTTTGGGGAGATTGAATATTTTAATAATGTACATCTGTTAAATTTTTTCCGTGTTCAATCCGGGAATTTTACAAAGAAAATTGACTAAACGGTTTTCAAATTGAAAATTTTGCACCTGTGTCCGTCACGTTCAGGTTTACAAGAAAAACAAATGTCAGCAGAGACATAAAAAACAAAGAGGAAAATTTTAATAGATTCCTTTCCACAAAAAGTTTTGAAAACTCCTTCCTTGTTCTCCAAACAAGTGATCCTACTAAAGACCAAAAAACAAATGATAATGGTTATTTTTTTTGTTTCATTTTGAGTTTTTTAACCGTGACTGCCCTATATCACCCCCAAACTGCTATTTTCAACATGCTTTTTCCCTTTTCATTTCAGCCCCTTTTCCCCACCAGACACAGAGAATGTAGTCCTTTTTTGATCCCTTTTGGACAGCCCCGTTAAAATTTTCCACTATAAAAAGGGGGTGAACCCCATAGAAGGTTGGCATTCGACCCTGCCCCCAAAACCCCCCCACCCCCTGGCGGGACAGGTTGCCCCCACCCCAGTGACCCTGCAGGAAGAATGAGGTGAGTATAGCCTGGATGGGGCGGGGATCTGTACCCCCTGTCACCCCTCCGTATTTGCAGGATGAGTTCACCGGTGACGGGGATTTTTGACAGTCCCGGCCAACCTGAAGGCGGGAACCGCCTGAGGAGCACCCTTGGAAGAGGGGGAGGCCCCGCCAATTTCTGTCTAGGATGTGACGTTTTTTGTCATAGGCCTTCCCTTTAAACACAATGAGACACCCGTGGTGGGGGGCCATACGAGCTCTCCTCACTTCTTCTGTAGGCATGTGTTATAGAGACCCTTTCATCTCATAGCCAATTTACAGCAGTGTGTCCGGCCCCCCAGGGACCCTTTTTGTCTGCACTCCCCCCCTAAAAAACCAATCAATTCCGGATCTTCAGCGGGTAAGGACGTCCCCAGGGGCCCTTTTATCGGGGCCCTTCCCCTTTTTTTCCATTCTGCCTGATTCTGCCAGCTGGTAGGTGGGGGTCTGGCTGGGGTGGGGGCCCCCGGGGGAGAAAGGGGACCCCCGAGGGGAGAGGGTAACCCAAAAGGTAAAAAAGGGGACCAGGGTTCTTACCACAACTGCATCTCATTACCCCTCTGCAGGTCTATGCCTTCAAGACCGCATCCAAACTTCAAGACCCAAGTTCTGGGGTTCCCATGAAACCCCACCGCTCATCCTGGCTTCCAGCCCTTTTCAGATCCAGTGACAAAGGAAAAAGGTTAGAATCGATCTTACTAAAACCATTGTAATTAAAAATGTTATTTATCTCAAATGAAAAATGCTTTTAAAACTTTCCCTAATTTTTTTCGATGGGTGGGTTCAAACCTCAGCAGAATACCAATAGATAATTTCTTGGGCTTTTGATTTTATATGATGAAGTCATGAATTAATGTCAAAAAACTGATATAGTGTAAACCCATGTTGTCCCTGTGGTTTAGAATAAATAAAATTTTGTGCATAGATTTAATTTTTATAGCTGCACACTTAAACTTGTCATGTATTGGGATAAAACCTGATAGTTTATTTTACCTTAAAGTTTAAAAGATGAAGTGAAAGAACAAAAAAAGGGTTTTCCAGGTCAGGAGAAGGGGAAGGACATAAATATTTTCTTTTTCCCAAAGACAAAAAAATTATGGTTACAAAACAAGAGCCCCTTAAATTTCCCCCAAATGAAAAGTTTATATCAAAAGGATTTTAAAATTTTATCAAAAGGTAATTTCCTCCAACCAGTTTCCCACAACAAATAAAAACCTGGAGAAAATTTTTTTAAACTTTTCCTTAAAAGAACCTCCCCCAAAAGGTAAAAACCCACATGGAATGTTTCGCATCACCTGACAAAAAAATTATGAGTGTTTTAATTTAAAATTTTTTCCCCAAACCAATACAAAAAAAAAAAAGGGACAGATAAAGACAGACAGACAGACAGATAGATGAAAAAACAAAAGAAAGGAAAGGTTCGTTTCAAATATCCTGAATGGTTTGGACGGTCATCTGTAGACACGAAACAACACTGATTGATAGTACTGGAAAAAAGGGTGCCCTTTGGTGGGGTTACCCTTTGGGCCCAACAGGCAGTGAGACAGGGGCAGGGGAGAAAAAAAGGGGAACCCCTTGACAGCGGCCCTCTGGGAAACGGAGAAGGCGGGCCCGACCATGAGCGAAAGGAACTGAACGCCCTTTTTCCCCGGGGGCGGGGGAATGGAGGAAAGATGGGGATGCGGTCCAGCCCCCTCTGCCCGGGGACTGTACTGAGGCTCAGAGAACCCTCCTCCAGGCCCTCCAGATACGGCAGACATTCACAGCCAGAGCAGGCTCATCAGATGAGCAAAACTCCTTTGACGATGAATAGTACACAAACAACTGAGTTGTACGGCGTCTCTAGTTTTCACAGGCAGGGACATATTACTAGTGTTCTTCTAGTTTTTACACCACTTCTCAAATTATTTGTCTGGCCAGTGCAAATATCCAGCTGAATAACAAATACAGATTTGATTATGCGTCTGTCCTTAAAATCTTAAGTGACTAAATACAATCCACTGAGCCATAGACCAACACATTTTGATTATCACACTTGAAATATTGAAAATGTGTCGGAGGGCTCACCTCATATGCAGTGCTGGTCATCTCATCTCAGCAACAAACACAACTGATTAACAGCCACTGCAGTCAAAAGTCACAACACTTCCATGAAAAGCACTAGGCAGCTACAGAAATGTATTGAAAGACGAAAGAAGAATTATTTCACCATGGGATTTTTACAACTATTGCCAGTTATGATATGTCCTATATCCTTTTTTGAGATCTGTCTTAAAATGGATTCTTTTCCAAGTCTGTCAGTTAAGCTTGTATAACTTTTGCATCAAGCTTCACTTCAGCACCATAATATTCTGCATCTACTGGACATAGTACTCTCATAATACCATGATCAGATGCAATGAAAGAGGAAGCAGGAAGTGCGTAAATACAGAATGTATAACCCTTTGAGGAAATACCGAATAAATTCAGCAACGCAGCATTAGGTGGAGGAAATAATGACAGTATTTCTCTATCTAAAACAGCTGATGAAGCTAGTCGAGATCAGTATGGCATCCTTTTATACCATACATATTTTTATTATATTTTATCATTAGATTAAATTTTATTTTAACTAATCCATGTCTAATTACACTGGGTAAAAAAAAAAAGGTAATTTCACTGTGTGAGATCTCAAATCAAATGCTGGTCAAGTACTGGTAGGTTTTGTCTATTCAAAAGGCCATGCTGGCCTACCTTTGACTTTCTGTAGCTGAGTTCATCCAATAAAGCTTTCCAATAAACATACAAGCCCAATAAAACGCATGAGGAATCTCTATCTCCGCTGTGAGGTTCTCTGGAGGAATAAAGCTACCGACACAGCAGACAATATTTATATCTGAAGCAGCAATGTCAGATTCGCGAAATAAAATAATACCTCAAAGGCCAAACACGGTAAAAAACAACAGTGAGCGTAAGACAAGTGCAGAAACTGCAGAAGCCATGCTCAACATCCTGTTCTCCACACTTGAGCAGAAGACCCTGGAAAATATTACTGCAAAGGCAGATTCCTTGTCCTCTCTGCTCTTCCAGCAACATCTTGTGAATTATTAAAACCACTTAACAGGTCATTCCTATGCAGTACTGTCTGCAGCTTTATTCAAAAACAATTTCTGAATTAAGTAGAGGACATCCGTTCCTGCTCCCTAGTATTTTTTCAGATTATTAACCATAAACTATCCCTTTTCCTCTGTGTGTTACCTTAGTGCATGTATCCATATGCAGAACAGATATACATAGAAGAAAACTACATTACAAGAAAACTGGTAATGGTGCATTTTGTGAATTTACATCTCACCCCTAGAACCTGAGTGCATCAGTGTGTGTACTGTACATCAGTGGTGGCATGAGTAAAAAATCTCACTAATTTTGAATTCACTGCACATAGAAATTCTATAATGCATTCACATATATACAGTACATATACAGTACATGTCAACTATATATTAATATGAAATCTTTTTCATTAATATTTTCTCCAGTAGTCCTTCCATCATATAATGTATTATTAGTTGACAACAACAATAATTACTCACTATTTACTGTAAGACAGGAAGAAAATGATAAAATGTGTACAAGATGATTAAATATTGTTCTGTTCTAAATACTGTAATGGGTAGATTGTGTGTCAGTTACATCCCTGCTTCAACTAATGGATGCTGTTTATTTGCTATTATAGCGTTATCTTGCTGGAGAACAGTTTGTGCACAATACGTGGTGCCCACATCATGTCAGTACCAAGATTAGCATTCAGGGTGATGACAGACACCTGCTGTGCCTTGTGAAAATGAAATGCACCTGCCACACACCACACGATGCCGGACTATATCCTGTTATCCAGGAAAAGAAAAAAAAAACGCCATGCGAGAAGGTTGGAATTGAAGGAGCAGATTGACTTACACATAGCAAGATGTGGGCAGGGTGAGGAAAAGGGGAGAGAGTGTTAAACAGTTGATTGACAAGCAAATAAACAGGTCGCTTAACACCTCTCTTTAGCAGTCCCGGCTGAAGGCTTCCCTTCCTCCTCTGTTGCAGCTGTCTTTGATTCTGAATTGTAAAATAAGTCCTTATCATTTCTTTTCTGACTCTGAGCCCCTTTCTTATTAAAATTAATATTCTTGAACAGCAAAATGTTCCTCAACACCGCTTCTAAGATTATTCATAAGCAGAGGCACTTTCTGGTAGTTCTGTACCTTCCCTCAGAGCCACATCAGCTCTGAGGTTGAACAACATTTAAATAAACATTTTAAATACCAAAAATGTCACTGAAAATATCAACATTAATTAAATGTGAATTTTACACCTCTCTTCCACCTCCAGGTGCAGACCACTACCATGTGCATCTCTGTCAGTCTGAGTGGGTCTGTGGTGCTGGGCTGCCTCTTTTAAACTCCCAAGGTCCACATCATCCTGTTCCAGCCGCAGAAGAATGTCAGCACCCCTCAGGGTGGCTACCACCCGCTTCAGTGTCACCACCGGCCCAGGCTCCAGTTTCTCTCAAGGTAGCACCTGACACACACAAAAAGTAAACTAAATATATTTACTGAAAACAGTAATACATTACTCGTAACAGAAATTAAATAGGGTGCTATTACATTATTTTTTAACTACTTTATCACTATATGATGATCAAATCACTATATGATTTCAGTCATACCTTGAACACTGGCTGTTGTTTTCTCATTACCTTTTTCAAAATCATGTATAGTTCAGAACAGGGAAACCGCTTAATAGTTTGCCCAGTGTCCTTTTGTTTCCATTAAATTTTCCACCATAAATCAGGTGGAGAAAAGCGTAATTGAGGGACAGAGGTACACACAAATTATTTCTGGAAAATTAATTGAGAATGTGATATTGACACACACTAACATACTAATTTCATATAATTCATTACTTGATTATTATACTGCAAATTCATCTGTAGCACATGGTCCTCTGGAGCATTTACAGTGCAGTAACTCAGTATTAAAATGTGTAGCAGGGGCATGTTGTGTATCTGTATTGTTTCCGTAACTGAAAAAACATTTTGAAAAAAATGTCTTGCAGCATCAGCCTCCAACGTTGTTCCAACAGTGTGTAATGGATTTAGAGGTGGTGGACTCCACAACGTCCTCCTTGTGAGAAGATCGGTGAAGTTCATTTGCCAAGCATTGTAAACAGAGTTATATAACCACTAGTCCTGAATCAGGTGTCTCAGATATTAAAGAGGTCACACAGACAATTGTCCTGACTTAGTTGTCCTCAAAGTGCTGTGAGTACAATGTCCCAATTATTTTATTTTGTTCTTTGACTTGTAGCGATTTTAAATGAGATGCCAATAAAAGTCGCATATAGCCCTTGTTTTTATTGAAGATTCTACTTGCAACAATGGAGTAAATTATAGTAAATCTGTTAAATGTAATATATACAAGACGTTTTTAATGTAGATTTTGGTGAACCAGTTTGTGCTTTCTTGTAATTTATGTAAATAAAATGTGTTTTTTATTAATACCAAAATGATTAATAGTGGGCTTATTTGCACATAATCATGATATGCAAATTCCAGAGAACAATATGTACAAAAATGCTTTGAGAATAATCCTTACTAGTCTTAGTCACCTTTACAAATCTACCAAAAATGCAGCAATTTCGGGTTCACTGTCAAGGCTCAAGGACGCTTCAACATATGGACAGAAAGAGCCAGGGATCAAACCATCAACCCTATAAATAAATTTATAGGGTTTTACCTCCTAAGCCATAGCCCAGAAAAGAAAGCAATGTATAAACACATGACTTTTATGAAAGAAGCTAAAATCGTGTAGTCAATTAGCTTAACTATTTAAAATATAGGATGATATTAAATTAATTTAAATTTGGATTCAGGTTTAAAATTTGAGCTTTCTAATATTTATCAGCTTCAATCTACACCATCTGCCAAGACCAAACAGTCTCTAAATGAAAATTACCAGCACAAATATCATCATCTGCTGATATGGGATAAAATCCACCAAAGCTGTCGTAGGAATTCACACAGCATTCAGAACCCCTGTGTACATGAAGCAGATGCTTTGGAAAATAGACCGTCAGTATCCCTGATTTAACACTGCCATCTTGTGTCTACACTGTTTGATCTAATCTTGCACACTGCAACATGTAGGCAGCCCAGGGCTTTCTGTAAATAGAGTATTTGCATATGGAGGAAGTGGGACTGATAATCGGAACACTGTTTTACTTTATTAGATCTGCTCAGTGGCCATCATCAAATTACAGTGATTATATAAACCAGGTACAGCATGCGCTGCAACAACTCCTACATGTGATAGTATGAGCAGGAATGTCAGTTTGCGTGTAATAAAGAGCACCACCATATTAAACTAAGACATAATTATGAGAACATTCGAATTATCTTTGGGCAAACTTTCTGACCAGCAAGCTTTATTTTATGAACTGCAATCGATAACAGCAGTTCAAAATCCACAGTGTGCACAGAGACAAGAAGTTGTCACACACACAGGACACTGCAATGGGAATTGTTGTCAACAACACCACCTATGACAACACAGTCTAATATGTGTATAACAATTCATATGTCTCCTGTGATGTTTTTGTGAATTTAGCAGAGGAAAATGGCACAAATTAAGTTTATTATTAGAGAAGAGGTGCCATATGGGAAACTTACACTGGAATAAAAAGTGACTGTACTATGAAAGTAGAAGGAGGCAGAGAGCACATATCCTTTTCCTTATTTCCTTTTGGGACCGATCACACTTACACACACAAATAGATATGTACACATACAGTATGTACGGTAGGGTACAATATGTAAGATATGAAAATGAAGTCTGGAGGTCCTAGATAAAGCAAGCTCTTTTCACTCCACAGAGTTTACGATTACATTTTAAATAAAAATAGTAGTAGTAAAACCTGGCCACCCTAAGTCAGAGTTTGGAGAAATAATGTGAGTTATTTTAAAACTATTCATCCTTTAAAGTACCAAAACATCAAATGTGAAACTGCTATAGATAAGTTTGACCTTTAGTTACAATATTAATTTACTGTTTACTTTTTTCTTTGGCAGTAGTAAATGCACAACTACGAAACTATATATGTTTTAAGATGTCAACTTAGAGGATAGTTCATGTTGTGGATCATGGACAGGATCAGACTTCTGTGCACTATAAGAACATCTGGTGTCTAAACCTATAGAAATATCTGTATTACACCTTTATTAGTGAGGGGACATTAGTGAGCCACATTAATAGGCCTATATAATTTGCCCTAGTTCTCCTTACTTAAGTTGTGAAGGTTTCGGCAGGCAGGGAACATTACATACAGGTGTCGCAGTCCGTTTCCCCGGTGGGGTATGTAACCTCCGCGTTTCCTGTAGGTGGGGGACCTACAGGAAACGGGAGTAACTGGAAGAGAACACTATCTAAGGGACACATAACCGGGATGAGGTAGGTGGCAGTATTAAGCTGTGCAGCTGCATAGATCCAATACATCTGAGCTCCGCCTCTTCCTCTCTGTTCCTGAAGTGACTGTAAACTTCCCGAAACCCGGAGTCGGTGTCAGGCTCTTGCACCATCAGCAAAGAGACGCTGTGTTCCGGTGCGCCTTCCTCTGCTTCTCTCTCTCTCACCATTTAAAGTTAAAAAGGTGAGTACTCGCTGCTGCTGCTGCTGCTTCTAACGCAAATTCAGTTCGTCTTCTGCATAAACTGCGCAGGGCGGGGGCTCACTGGTGGCCTTGTTCTAAAATAAAATATATATAAAAAAACTACTGTTGCATAGGGGTAAATTGTTGTTACTTACGGCTTTATTACAGTATCTGACTATTAAATGACTGTTAGATACTCAGTAAGTGCACATATGTTTTGATGAACAGCCACAGAGATGGCTAGCTGGCAAATGTGGGCATGTCTGAGCTTGTCCAGGGATTATCCCCAGTGACCAGCATGACAGGTTTTCGTTGCAGGAGGCATGGCACCAAAGAGACGGGCTGCATCTGCTGCCAAGGCAGGTGGCAAGAAGGGCAAGAAGGAGCCTGAGACACCAAAGCCCAAGGATGCCTTCACCTCTGCTAAAGAGGCCCTCCTGGCTGCAGGGCCACAGGTAAAAGGCAAGAAGAAGGTGGACGAGCACTGCTCACTGTCAAGCTCTGGAGAGGTAAGAAGGATGCTGCTTAACATTAGAGATCCTCAAAGTACCCATTTATGTATATCAAGGCAAATGACAAGGCAATTATATTTAAAGATGCTGAAAAACGTTCTGTGTTGTCTCCACCAGGTATATGAGGACTATGACTGCATGCTCAATCAGACAAACATCGGACATAACAATAATAAGTTTTATGTCATTCAAGTTATTGAAGCAAACAACAAATACTATTCATGGAATAGATGGGGTAGAGTGGTAAGTTTGTCCCACAACAGATTCCTTCTAAGCTACATTATCTATTTTATTTTATTTTGTTTTGCTGTTTTATCGCTTTAAATTCTTGAAAATGCTGGAAAATCTTGCACTTTTCCTGTGGAATGAAAACTTTTGCATGTTCCAAATGGCTTGTTTGAACAAATGTCCTACGCATGTTATGTGAACATGACTAGTGATGTTTAATTTACAACGATGATCATGTCTGGATAAATTGCCCCCAGTTGCCTCATCTCTGATCTAATCATCAGGGGGAAGTGGGACAATCCAAACTCAATACGTTTGATAAGCCTGAGGACGCTATCAAGGACTTTGAGAAGAAGTTTAAGGACAAGACAAAGAACAAATGGAGTGATCGGATGACTTTTGTGGCCCACCCCGGAAGTACACCCTGATTGAGGTGGATGGAGAGCAGGATGCTGAGGTCAAGGTAATGTAAGTGTACAACTCACTGGAACAAGGAGGACTGAGTATGAATATAAAGCCTCAGATTATTAGAATTGTTAGCAATAGAAACTAATAGAATCAGGTTCCACTGTCCATGACATGCATCAAAGAAATTGATGAAGGTGTTTCATTCATTTTAAACCTATGCAACTCTGCAAATTAGTAAAATCTCACGATTTTGCAGGTGGACAGTGTTGATGGGAAGACTGCCAAAGTCACCAAAAATATCCTACCTTGCACCCTTGACAACGCAACAAAAGATCTCATCCAGCTCATTTTCAGCAATGACATGTTCAAGGAGGCAATGGAATGTATGAACTTAGGTGGGTGTGTTTCAGGCAACCAACCCTTAATGCCAGCAAGTCTGTACATTATGCAAAAGTTCAATGTGCTTATATACCTCTTGTGTAACATGCTGGTTTGGCAGGAAATGCCTGCTGCACTAAACAGGGTGCTCATGTGAAAATAACCTCTGAGCTTTTTGCACAGAAATGTAGGACACTTGGAGATCAAACAGTGCCAAGTGTGACATGTAAATGATTGATCCATTGCCACTGAGGGTGAAGTCTGCATTTACTCAACATTATCTCCTTATCTCAGCATTTTAAACATATCTGAGTATCAGTGTGTTGGGCTTTGCTAACACAATCAATTATTGTTACATGTTTTTGTAAAATGTGGAAGTAGATGAAGAGACTGTTTGCACCTTAGAGTAGACAATACAGTATACACTGCTAGAGATGCCTTTTCATAGCAAAAACATAGAAAACATACAATAACTAGTCTGGTTTGGGATTTGTATTTTTGTGTGTGTGTGTGGCTGTTATACAGACATCAAGAAGATGCCTTTGGGCAAACTCAGTAAGCTGCAGATTGCAAAGGGCTTTGAAGTGTTGGAGGAAATCGAGAAAGCCATGAACCAAAAAGTGGAAGAGCACGCCTGGAAGAACTTTCCTCGAAGTTCTTTACCACAGTCCCACACAACTTTGGCCGGAACAGACCACCAACCATTGACAACAAAGAGATTGTGGAGAAGAAGAAAGAGATGCTTATGGTTAGTTTTTTGTTTTCTCTTTTAACATTATGTGTTGGAGTGTTTTCTCAGTCCTGAAGTCATGCTCTTTTTATGCATGCTCTATGAAGGTGCTGGCTGATATTGAGCTTGCCCAGACTCTGAAGTCAGAGACTGAGAAGGCTCAGGAAGAGATGATAGAAACAGTTCCTCATCCTCTCGACCAAGACTACAATTCTCTCAGATGCAAGCTCACGCTTGTGGACAAGAAAACAGAAACATTCAAGGTACTATGCCATAAGTGATAGTAAGGCTCAGTTAATACAAAGCCCTTGTATTGTCGTGACTGATCTCATGTCATCTTCCATTCATGTTGTCCTCTTGCCCACCAATATTAACGCATTTATTTTTCTTTGCATTTAAAGATCATAGAAAAATACTTGAAAGTGACTTCAGGTACCTATCGCAAACCAAAAATTGTCAATGTTTGGGAAGTCGATCGAGAGTCAGAGGTAAGAACGGCGGCCAATCTTGTTTAATGCAGTACAGAGGATAGTAAGAAGTCCTGTGACCGAACACATACGTTGCACATTACAGGGAGAGCGCTTTATGGAGAATGATAGTCTGGAGAACCGCCGTCTGCTGTGGCATGGTACAAACATAGCGGTGGTGGCAGCGATCCTGAAGAGTGGTCTGAGGATAATGCCCCATTCAGGTGGCCGTGTTGGTTGCGGAATCTATTTTGCGTCTGAGAACAGCAAGTCTGCATGTTACGGTAAGGCTGCACGAAGACATGGATTAAAGAAGATAATAAGGACATTGATTGCAATCATAATGATACTATGGTGATTGAAAAATCACATTTTCTGCCATGTATGTTCTTAGTGCGCACCTCTAAAAACACTGGAGTGATGTTTCTGAGTGAGGTAGCCCTTGGCAAAGAACACACCATCACCAAAGACAATAGTTCCTTGAAGAAGGCTCCTGCAGGCTATGACAGTGTGGTGGCACGAGGAACAGTGGAACCAGGTACTTTCTCACTTTTATTTGTTCAGTAGAGTCTGTCTCAAGTCTCAAGGTCACTGTCTGTGTACTGAGAGAGCCACATGTCCTGTGTGTCTAAAACTTGGACAGACAGGGTAAAAAAACATGCATAGATATAAACATGCAAATCAAGATCATGTTTCAATAAGATTCAACTTGGCACATTTTGTTAGTAATTTCTACAAAATTATAATGTTAAATGATGTTGTGCAGCATCTTTTGTTTGGTAAAGTTGTTAATGCCTGTGTTTTAAGATCCCACTGAGGACATCTACATCACTTTGGATGGCAAGAAGGTTTCTGTGCCTCAGGGTAAGCCTGTAGAACAGCCCCAGTTCACAGACAGCCACTTCAGCAACAGTGAATACCTCATCTACAGAGAGAGCCAGTGTCGCCTTCGGTACCTGCTGGAGCTGAACATGTAGCGCTACTACAGCTCAAGGAGCGAGGCCACTCCTTTAAAAGAGAAGCGCTCTTCATTCTTTCTCTTTCAGGGGCTTTCTTAAAATCTAATGTGGTTATTGTCTCTTTGTGTAGATGTCACTATCATAAATATCATATACTCCTCTGTGCCTTATATTTTGCACATTCTTTATAACACACACTGAGAAACTGTATTTACTTTACCATTTACTTCACCATTTACCATTCTGCTGCTGGTATCTTTTACCTGAGCCTGGTTTTAAACATTTAAAAGGCCTCTAAATATTTGGACGATTTTGTTTTTGAATTACCTTCTGCACCTTATTCTATTTGGCATCTCGGTTCTGGTTTGAGTAGCTGTTTAACTTTTACAAATTGCATTATTTAAGCCATGTGGAAATTGAAGTAGAAACACGTCATGTCAGAAAGAAACAATCTTGGATCTTGTCGCATGCTGTTGCAGGTATATAGACATTTATAATAATATTATATGGTACAGTGGAAGTTAAAATGACGAAGTTTCTAAACAAAAATGTTTACAGGTGGAAGTATGAAGTTTGGGGATAATGTCCAAGCACTGTTAGAATTTTTTTTTTGTTTGACTGTTAAGAAGGACTCTGAATATGCTTCTGTAGTGTATAGTAATATAATATGTAAATCATGAATACTTTGGGCACATTTCTTGCCCAGCAGATCTTCCAGCTATATAATTGTGGTACGAGATGTCACCATATGGTGTCAGTAGTGAGCAACTCCCTTTGGAATGTAATTGCTTTAGGCTTTACTTGAACCTCTTACAAGTTAATAAACTAAAGTCCTCTCCAACTTGTTGAAGTCGTTATCTGTTTTGGATGTTGAACTTTAAGACTGATTTTTTTTGTGTGCTTGTTATTTTAGGTGTTTATGCAACACAGTGAATTCGCTTTTCTTTGACAGTAAGACATTATAGGTATAAAACAAAATGGTGATGGTAATGGGTGTGTAAATTAAAAATACAGTCTTAAATATGCAAATGAACGAAAAATTGAATGAAAAATTATTAAATATGTTCATATTTACATCTTGTATAGGACATTGGAAACAAATAAAATGACAGTGTTTTCAATATTGATTTTGTATGAGTATGTGAAAGAATAAATACTCATTGTTAGACCAACACTTTGATTTAAATATATAATTCATTTGAAAATGAAGTATTCATTAACTGGATATTATTCACTCGGAAAATGTAATCATCATATACTGGACTAAGTAGTTCTTTTTGCGCGTCCCTTGGATTCTGCAAATGATTAAAACATTTGTCTAAATATTTTTCCAATAGCTCAGACGCTGCTAATGAGATTTTGGGGAACTTGTGTAATATGAACTGTGTCAGCAATTTTAGATGCTAATTAGCTCAAGGAAGCTGCAGTGATGGGGCAGAACAACAAAATTGTAGTCAAATAGGTTTATCTTGAAATTATAATGACATAAAGTATGTTTTGGTCTTCTTTTATATAGGAGAATTACTAATGATCAAAACTTAAACTAAAGTTTTAATATTTTTGTAGTCATCTGATTAAAGAATTCTGTTTGGTTTAATAGTCCAGTAATTTATAAAGTAACCGATGCTGTCAGGAAACACAGACTCTTTTGTCTTATGATAGATGTAAAACTACAACATTGGTTACAGTTACACACATCAGTGGAAAAATTATATACTGTACTTTCATTTGTAATAAGTAAGATTCTGAATGCTTTTACTTACAATGGAGTATTTTTAAATGATTTCTCTTAAATTAAGGGATGAGAGTGAGCCTTTGACCACTGAAACACTAATAGCTGGAATTATATTGTAGTGCATTTAAGTTTTGTGTCTACAATAGTTTACCTGTTATTGCTGTCAGAGAAAAAGTTCTGTTCTCTAGCAATGTTACAGTTACCTCTGATTTCAATAAATAATACTGCTTGAGCACAGACACAAAGCTATGTGGTAAATGTGAGTTTCCCCTTTAAACTGATGGCTATTAGGACCCAGGGAAGACTGGACTCTGGAGGGGGACAGTGGAGTGTGTGTCTGTTTGAAAGAAAAAAAAAAAAAAAAGCCACACAGACACAATCGCACACCATACAATGTGTGACAGTCACTGCCATACACAGCACAGGACAGGGATGAGAGTGTTTCTGGAGGAGGGTGATGAGAGAGAGGCATCATTTTCCATCTAAAATCATCATGGAGTCAGTGATCAGCACTTCTTTAATTTTAGATACATATGTGTGATGAGACTGGACCTCTGGAGCCTCTCTATAGAACAGCCAAATTTCATTCACTGAGATGACTGGATTTAATAATATGGATTTTAAGCAGAACACTGACTATTTTTTCTTTTTCTTTGTTAAAAAAACTAAATCAAGTTAAACTGGGCTTAATGTGGTTTTGCTTATAAAACAATATGTTGGATTTCAATAGAAGCTTTGTCAAGTCAGACTCCTGGTTCACCTGTTTGTTCTGAACTGTACCACACAAACGGAGAGTGGATTATGGGTAAGTAATTTTATATATAATTTTTTTAAAATTAATTCTATTTATTTCAATTTTTGGTGATGCAAATCTAAATTGACTGCTACTTATGTTTTTTATGCTGCACTGATATTTTTCGAAAAGTGTTTTGCTTGTATTTCATCAGTGCACTATTGCATATAATGAATGCATATTACAGATGAATGTCAAAGAAATATATTTTCATTCCTTTTTCATTGCAGACTTTTGGGGACAGAAATTTAATAATCTAACCTTGTTGATTTATTCCCTGAAAAACAGTCCAAAGAGAATCTGTACAAATCTTGGTCTAGAAACTGCTGCGATTGCCTTGTCTGCACTTGACACTTTGATAGAAAGGACACACTTGTATTTTCCCAGCATTAATTGATTTATGATATCAAAATTACTTTTTTGTCCATTTGTCCAAAAATATCTCACTCACCTGCACATTTGCTTTTATTTACTCAGAAAATCTGTTCTTTGGTTGTAGGTCTGTTATATCAGATCAGTTTGTTACTCCTTTTTCATTTAGCTTCTCATTTCTTAGATGAAATTCAAGTGTCAAAGACATTTGACTATGTCTTAAAAAAGAGTGTCGTGCAAATATTTTGGAGGGCAGTTAAGCACTAACCGAGATCACTGAGAGCGAAAAGCTCAGTCTACTGAGGCAGGTCATTGCTTATTCTCTTCAACAATAGTGTAGAATGGCCCTTAATGGGGGCTAATTCTGATTTTACATAAACAAGGCTATGTTTTTAGTCCACCCACAAGTTTATCTGTTTATACTTAAAATGTTCAAACCGTTGACCAAACTGACCGCTGGAATGTGTGTGTGTGTGTATATATATATATATATAAACACTTTATATACTTTATATATACACGCAATTTCAATAACATATCAAACTATTATCACACCTATTTCCTATATGGGCAAAGCTTATATACAAGGAAAATGGATTGTGTTTTGATACACTATTATGTTGTAGTCCTACAGCGAAAATTTTAAAATGCACTTGACTTATATACACTTTGTGTTTTTATGAGAGAACATATTTAATTTTACAATCTTGTTTAAATTGATTTATCCTTTGAAACATTCATATTAATTTATGTAATCCCAATGCCTTGCAATTTTAGTGAGGTTAGTACACAGTCATAGCCATAAATGCAATGATACTAATATTTGGCATAATAATTTCTTTCGGTGTTTCGGTTTTTGGTTTTCGGCCTTGGTTTCCTCATTTTGGGTTTTCGGTTTCGGCCAAGAATTTTCATTACGGTGCATCCCTAGTTTTTTTTAGATTCGTAGATTCAGAATGAACCTTAAATGTCTGTGCTGCCTTAAAATGTTTCCATTTATGGATTGTTTCCCTCTTTTTCAACACAGGACATCCAGACATGAAGACATCTGAGAAACAAATGGGGGAAGTTGTGAACGAATAATGGCCGACAAGACTGGTCCAATGCTAGCCTCTGTGCCAAATCAATCACTTCCGGATCCCACCACTGCCCGATGGCAGTCCAATCCTACCGTGCCTGTCGATGTTAGCGTTGTCACAAGCTCCCAGTCACAGATCAAAGACCTTTTTGGGTTGTTCTGCATGGTGACCCTTAATCTCATTGCTTTGTTGGCCAACACTGGTGTGATGGTGGCCATTGCTCGTGCGCCTCACCTCAAGAGGTTTGCTTTTGTGTGTCATCTCTGTGCAGTGGACCTACTGTGTGCCATCCTCCTCATGCCTTTGGGGATCATATCCAGCTCACCATTCTTTGGCACTGTGGTGTTTACTGTTCTGGAGTGTCAGGTTTACATCTTTCTCAATGTTTTCCTCATCTGTCTGTCTATTCTCACCATCACAGCCATCAGTGTGGAGCGTTACTTCTATATAGTGCACCCAATGCGTTATGAAGTAAAGATGACCATCAACCTCGCTATTGGTGTAATGCTCCTAATCTGGGTTAAGTCAGTCCTCTTGGCTTTGGTCACACTGTTTGGGTGGCCAGCTTATGGACATCAGAGCTCCATTGCTGCAGCTCATTGTTCCCTCCACGCGAGCCACAGTCGTCTGAGAAGAGTATTTGCTGTGCTCTTCAGTGTAGTTTGTTTCCTGGTTCCTGCAGTGGTTATCTTTGCTGTTTACTGTGCAGTTTACAAGGTAGCTCGTTCTGCTGCCTTACAACAAGTCCCTGCTGTGCCAACATGGGCAAATGCAAGCCCTGCTAAGGATCGCTCTGACTCCATCAACAGCCAGACCACCATGATCACCACCACTCGCACTCTGCCCCAAAGACTATCTCCAGAGAGGGCCTTCAGTGGAGGCAAGGCTGCTCTTACTTTGGTATTCATTGTGGGCCAGTTCTTGGTTTGTTGGTTGCCGTACTTTATCTTTCACCTACAGATGTCTCTGACTGGCTCCATGCAGAGCCCAGGTGACTTAGAGGAGGCAGTCACCTGGCTCGCTTACTCCTCCTTTGCAGTTAATCCATTCTTCTATGGCCTGTTGAACAGACAGATCAGGGAGGAGCTGGTGAAGTTTCGACGCTGTTGCGTGACCCAGCCTGTGGAGTTTGGGGCATCTAGCCATGAGGGCTCCTTTCAGGAGAACTTCCTCCAGTTCATCCAGAGAACTAGCAGCACTGCTGAAACCCACTCCAGCTGTGCCAACTCCAGTCCCAGAAACACTATAGACCAGGGCATAAAGATTCCTGGACAAATACCTGAGGAACATGCCTAAACACTGACCAACATGAGCTGTGGATTACAGTGCTAATGTATAGGCCATATCAATTTTTTGTTTGTGCACCGTTTTTCCTTAATGGATAAGTTCACATTTCAACTTGATCTTTAAAAAAATACTGACAAGCCCATAGTTGTATTGAAAGGATAATTGGTTTCTGTAATAATCCATTAACCAACAATAATCCTTAAAATGCACAGAGAGACATGTCAGAATTGTTTTAAGACAAACCTGAAAAAAATGTGAACCTATCCTTTAACTACATATTAAAAAGTCCAGTGACTTTTACAGTTTAATTCTGGTCGGTTTTTTTTCATGATAGGTTAAAGTGCTACGGCTGTACTGTAACATGAAATATCGAAATAGTGATAAATGTTCCCCTGTATGTATTTTTACAGAATATTGCAATTGGCCTGGTTTAATGATGTTTGTAAAAATGTTTTATATGTTGATAAACCTGGAGTGTAACTACAATAACAAGGTCATGATTGGATGGATATTGAAATATTTTATTGTATTTAATTAGGAACTTCATGTTCCGAATGAACATGACTTATTCACTGTTCCACTGATTCATTTTTTTTTTCATTTCAATAACAATATACTTTAAATGCAGATGTTACAGTGACGACTGACTCTGTGGAACTTTGTAAAGTATTGAATGTCAGTGTTGCCAAGCAGCGGTCCTTTACAACTGAGGAATAGCTTGATAGACAGCAGCATAGTGTGACTCCCACACATCACTATATCGTCCCTTCAGAGCATTAACATTGTGGGGTCTGCAGTGTGAGGAGCTCTCATGAATCTGACAATACCTCAGAGTTCCTGTGCGCAGCAGATATGCTGATAGACGGTGAATGTCATCTGCCCCTGTCGTCATGGAAATTGAGTGAGCCTGTGACTCACATAGCAACGAGGACCTTTTAACTGGATGTATGCATAAGCTTTAGATTCTGATTGGTGTCTACTAATTCTGGCTCATGCCTGCTTTTCACAGACAAATTACACAAGGTCTATACGTTCAGGTGGAGGCTCATTAACACGTGAATGGTAGATAGGTAGCAAAATTCCCTGCAAATATGGACTGCTATAATAGTGACATGGTTATGGTGAGGCTGAGATAGAAAATTTACAATGGAAATCATTACTGGGCATTGATAAGGCTCTGAGTGTGGTAACAAAGTGCTATTTTATGGCTCCTACTGTTTGTATTAGTCTTTCACAAACAGAGGAAAAGACAGAATAGTGTGGTTACAGCAAATAACAGCAAACACCATTTTGCTGTTACTAACTGGGATATACACCACTCTTACATAACTGTGAATGTGTATTTAAAACTCTGAGTTGAATTCTGCATTAGCTTTTTTACCAAGAGGATCTGTGTGCTGCATAAATGCACACAAAGCAGAAAAATGTTGTGAGACACATTCATGGATGTAAAAACAGGATTTGAACACTGTATTTGTTAAGCTAAATATCAGTGAACACTGTTCCAGATACAAGCTGGATAGGCACGTGTGACTGACAGAGCTCAGAGCTTTGATTTCTCTACTCAGCTTTGACCAAGCTACTATGTTGGTAAAAAATGGCAGTACATATCTTGTGTCATTTTTCAGTGGCTCCTGCTATACTGTAAGATATTACCAGGATTTTACAGCGTTTAACTGTAATGTTTCACAATAAATTATTGTATTTTCACATTACAAGATTTTACTGTACTATTCGCAATTCGCTCCTTGAACAATATGGCGACAATCTAACAGCGACAGCGGAAGACAGCAAGAGCGAGAGACGACAGCGATCGAGTTACATTAACAGAGAGATTATTTTATTTTATTTTATTTACATAGAAGTAGCTATGTAGCTAACGTTTAGGCCAGTTGTCCTGTAGATGTTTTAGAATTATCAGTTGTTTTTTTTTCAATGTTTGACGCTTTTTAGTTGAGGTGCATAGGCTATACTAACCAAAAAAACACGGCACTCTGAAGAAAGCGCTAACTTTTCTCGACCAGAAGAACTTTTAAATATTTTAAAATTTAATTAGAGATTACTCTCTGCATTTTACCCACACCAAGTGAACACACACACACACACACAAGCATGCACATGCACTAGAGACGCTGGGGCAGGGGGCTGCCTAGTGAGGCGCCCGGGGAGCTATGGTCATAGTATAGTAAGGCGTCAAAATCGGCCAAAAAAAAGTCAAATTTTGTTTTAGCCTGAAAATGTCATAAAAGACATCATAGTATAGTAAGGTGTCAAAATCGGCCAAAAGAAGTAAAAAAAATTTGACCTCAAAATGTCATAAAAAACGTCATAGGATAGTAAGGCGTCAAAATCGGCCAAAAAAAGTCAAAAAATTTTTGACCTCAAAATGTCATAAAAAACGTCATAGTATATAGTATAGTAAAGCGTCAAAAATTTTTTACCTCAAAATGTCAAGTCAAAAATTTTTGACCTCAAAAATGTCATAAAAAACGTCATAGTATAGTAAGGCGTCAAAATCGGCCAAAAAAAGTCAAAATTGTTTTTTGACCTCAAAATGTCATAAAAAATGTCATAGTATAGTAAGGCGTCAAAATCGGCCAAAAAAAGTCTACATTTTTTTGACCTCAAAATGTCATAAAAAACGTCATAGTATAGTAAGGCGTCAAAATCGGCCAAAAAAAGTCAAAATGTTTGACCTCAAAATGTAATAAAAAACGTCATAGTATAGTAAGGCGTCAAAATCGGCCAAAAAAAGTCAACATTTTTTTTACCTTAAAATGTCATAAAAAACGTCATAGTATAGTAAGGCGTCAAAATCGGCCAAAAAAAGTCAAAATTTTTTTTGACCTCAAAATGTCATAAAAAACGTCATAGTATAGTAAGGCGTTTTTTTGGGGCAAAACAAGTCAAAAATTTTTTTGACCTCAATATGTCATAAAAAATGTCATAGTATAGTAAGGTGTCAAAATCGGCCAAAAAAAGTCAAAAATTTTTTTGACCTCAAAATGTCATAAAAAACATCATAGTATAGTAAGGCGTCAAAATCGGCCAAAAAAGTCAAAAAAATTTTTGACCTCAAAATGTCAAAAAACGTCATAGTATAGTAAGGCCTCAAAATCGGCCAAAAAAAGTCAAAAAATTTTTGACCTCAAAATGTCATAAAAAAACGTCATAGTATAGTAAGGTGTTTTTTTCCGCCAAAAAAAGTCAAAAAATTTTTTGACCTCAAAATGTCATAAAAAACGTCATAGTATAGTAAGGCGTCAAAATCGGCCAAAAAAAGTCAAAAAATTTTTTGACCTCAAAATGTCATAAAAAACGTCATAGTATAGTAAGGCGTCAAAATCTACCAAAAAAAGTCAAAATTTTTTTTTTTACCTCAAAATGTCATAAAAAACGTCATAGGATAGTAAGGCGTTTTTTTCGTGCAAAAAAAGTCAAAAAAATTTTTGACCTCAAAATGTCATAAAAAATGTCATAGTATAGTAAGGCGTCAAAATCGGCCAAAAAAAGTCAAAATTTTTTTTGACCTCAAAATGTCATAAAAAACGTCATAGTATAGTAAGGCGTTTTTTTGGGGCAAAACAAGTCAAAAATTTTTTTGACCTCAATATGTCATAAAAAACATCATAGTATAGTAAGGTGTCAAAATCGGCCAAAAAAAGTCAAAAAATTTTTTGACCTCAAAATGTCATAAAAAACATCATAGTATAGTAAGGCGTCAAAATCGGCCAAAAAAAAGTCAAAATTTTTTGACCTCAAAATGTCATAAAAACGTCATAGTATAGTAAGGCGTTTTTCGGCCAAAAAGTCAAAAAATTTTTGACCTCAAAATGTCATAAAAAAACGTCATAGTATAGTAAAGGCGTCAAAATCGGCCAAAAAAGTCAAAAATTTTTTGACCTCAAAATGTCATAAAAAATGTCATATAGTATAGTAAAAGGCGTTTTTTTCGGCCAAAAAAAAAGTCAAAATTTTTTTTGACCTCAAAATGTCATAAAAAACGTCATAGTATAGTAAGTAGCGTCAAAATCGGCCAAAAAAGTCAAAAAATTTTTTGACCTCAAAATGTCATAAAAAACGTCATAGTATAGTAAAGGCGTCAAAATCGGCCAAAAAAAGTCAAAAAATTTTTGACCTCAAAATGTCATAAAAAAACGTCATAGGATAGTAAGGCGCGTTTTTGGGGCAAAAAAGTCAAAATTTTTTGACCTCAAAATGTCATAAAAAAAACGTCATAGTATAGTAAAGGCGTTTTTTGGGTCAAAAAATGTCAAAAATTTTTTGACCTCAAAATGTCATAAAAAACGTCATAGTATAGTAAAGAAGCGTCAAAATCGGCCAAAAAAAAGTCAAAATTTTTTTGACCTCAAAATGTCATAAAAAACGTCATAGTATAGTAAGGCATCAAAATCGGCCAAAAAAGTCAAAAATTTTTGACCTCAAAATGTCATAAAAAAATGTCATAGTATAGTAAAGCGTTTTTTTCGCCAAAAAAAAGTCAAAATTTTTTGACCTCAAAATGTCATAAAAAATGTCATAGTATAGTAAAGTAAGGCGTTTTTTGAGGCCAAAAAGTCAAAAAATTTTTGACCTCAAAATGTCATAAAAAACGTCATAGTATAGTAAAGGCGTCAAAATCGGCCAAAAAAGTCAAAAATTTTTTGACCTCAAAATGTCATAAAAAACATCATAGTATAGTAAGGCGTCAAAATCGGACCAAAAAAGTCAAAAAAATTTTGACCTCAAAATGTCATAAAAAAAAATGTCATAAAAAAACGTATAGTATAGTAAAGCGTCAAAATCGGCCAAAAAAGTCAAAAAATTTTTGACCTCAAAATGTCATAAAAAACGTCATAGTAGTAGTAAGGTGTCAAAATCGGCCAAAAAAGTCAAAATTTTTGACCTCAAAATGTCATAAAAAACGTCATAGTATAGTAAGGCATCAAAATCGGCCAAAAAAGTCAAAAATTTTTTTGACCTCAAAATGTCATAAAAAACGTCATAGTATAGTAAAGAAGCGCGTTTTTGGGCAAAAAAAATCAAAAAAGTTTTTTGACCTCAAAATGTCATAAAAACGTCATAGTATAGTAAGGCGTCAAAATCGCCAAAAAAAGTCAAAAAATTTTTGACCTCAAAATGTCATAAAAAACGTCATAGTATAGTAAGGCGTCAAAATCGGCCAAAAAAAGTCAAAAAATTTTTTGACCTCAAAATGTCATAAAAAAAACGTCATAGTATAGTAAGGCGTCAAAATCGGCCAAAAAAAGTCAAAAATTTTTTGACCTCAAAATGTCATAAAAAACGTCATAGTATAGTAAGGCGTCAAAACCTGCCAAAAAAGTCAAAAATTTTTTGACCTCAAAATGTCATAAAAAACGTCATAGTATAGTAAGGCGTCAAAATCGGCCAAAAAAAGTACAAAAATTTTTTGACCTCAAAATGTCATAAAAAACGTCATAGTATAGTATAGTCAAAATCTGCGTCAAAATCGGCCAAAAAAAAAAAAATTTTTTTACCTCAAAATGTCATAAAAAACGTCATAGTATAGTAAAAGGCGTCAAAATCGGCCAAAAAAAGTCAAAAATTTTTTTACCTCAAAATGTCATAAAAAACGTCATAGTATAGTAAAAAGCGTCAAAATCGGCCAAAAAAAAGTCAAAATTTTTTGACCTCAAAATGTCATAAAAAAAACGTCATAGTATAGTAAGGCTTTTTTCGGGGCAAAAAGTCAAAATTTTTTTGACCTCAAAATGTCATAAAAAACGTCATAGTATAGTAAAGGCGTCAAAATCGGCCAAAAAAGTCAAAAATTTTTTGACCTCAAAATGTCATAAAAAAACGTCATAGTATAGTAAGGCGTCAAAATCGCCAAAAAAGTCAAAATTTTTTGACCTCAAAATGTCATAAAAAACGTCATAGTATAGTAAAAGGCGTCAAAATCGGCCAAAAAAAGTCAAAATTTTTTGACCTCAAAATGTCATAAAAAAACGTCATAGTATAGTAAGGCGTCAAAATCGGCCAAAAAAGTCAAAATTTTTTGACCTCAAA